>BMAU01017478.1:347500-373979 GCA_019973935.1 Trichonephila clavipes
CGGATGCGCTTACGTCATCGCTGTCAGCGCACGAAATTTCGGAACGAAGCAGCCGGCACGTGCTGCATCAGGAAACAGTTGTCACTCCTCACCACCCAGCCGGAGCCTCTATTATCCCTTCCTTACTGGCAATTCATAGATGATTCCAAATTATTTTTATAAAGATACGCAAATTTAATTTTGCTTCCAAAAATGACGTCATTTTGGGGCAAACAAAATCCTGGTGATCGTGCATCCGATGGACGCACCTTGAAACTACATTCAAAATTCACACAGTGTACCAAAATCGACCACTGATGCCCGCCTGATAACAATCCGAAATTCCTTCAAATTTATTTTATGGGTTGTGTGATTGTGAAGAGCGCGTGATGACTGGTGCCTAGTTTAATCTTATTGAACAAGCAGAGGAAAGAGCAATCGGTGATATTATTGAAAATTTTTGAAGATCACAAATCAACTAATCTAATTGATCGCAAGAGTTTCGCCAATGACTGCAAATGACAATTATCAACCGCCGCGAAAAGCCGACAAAGCAATGCCATTAGTGAAATATGCTGGTAGATCTTATTGTCCAACCGTTGAGAGGTTGCCGTTATCATGGTTGGTGATCCAGCTGACAAAAAGATCTATAAAAATTACACGGCGAGACAACACTACTTGGTGCTTGATTTCGGATCTACACTGTCTATATGATGCAAATACAATATCCATTGATATTGGCAAGGACAAGATGAATATCACCTCTTTAACATCAAACAGTATGCAGATCCTAATAATACCACTGGTAAATTTGATAACTATCTGTTTACTCTTACTATATGTATTGATTTAATTTCGTATTGCATCATTTTTATTTTCAGTGATTACAGACGCTTAATAAAGTTAGCCTAATGAACTACTACGCACACCTCGAATAATGGTTAGACAACATCAAGATAATTATATCCCTGATATCGTCAGCTCAGTTCCATCAATACATTGTTGATATGTATGAAAGTAAGGTCGAAAGCGAACGCTTGCATCTGATTTAATCAGGCAAAACCACAGGATCGGAAGAATATATTCACCAGCGGCATGCGCGCTGTTGCTGGAAACATCGATGGAAATCTAAACCCAAATGACATCGGTAATGCTTCTATTTTACTTCGCTTATCGGCAGTCCACGGAATAGCAGGAATACATGCAAGATGATGAATTTACGTACTTCATTACGGCTGACTGGACGTGACAATATTACATTCACATGTAATCCGAATCTCGGGAAGAGATACAAACCTTTACTATTGCCAGGACAACAAGCCATTCATCGTCATGATTTAACTGCATGTAGTGTTAAATGTAAATTGAAATCCTTAATTGATTTCCGGCTGTTAAATATTCAATTTTGCATCGGCTAATGTTGTTGGTCAGATACGACAGAGCGGCAAAAGCGAGGCTCTGCTCCATGCCCACATTTTGGTCAGCCTAAAGATAGAATCCGTCCTGAAGAAATCGGATCAAATAATTTCAGCCGAAACTCCAGACCCGCCACATTAACTGATCATAAATCATTTTGATATTGTCACAAAACACATGATCCATAAATATGTGAAAGCTTTCAACATGACGTCACCGTGCATGGAAATGGAAAACAAAAACTTCCCAAAGCCGCACACGAACAGGATAATGATCACATATTATTGATGGCTATCAAAAGCATCGCCGCAAAGAAGCATTTCTGAGAATGGTGGCCGCTTACTACAGCTTCCGTGATCGCTGAACTTCTTCCAAATCAAGCTGAGTTTGATAATGAGTGGGTGTGGGTACCATACTCACCACTACTTCTCAAAAACTTACAAAAAGCCCATCAATGCTTGAGGTGTGTGCCTGGTTAAATCAATTTAAGCATATTTGTAATTATGCAAACAAAAAGCAAAAAGTGATTTGGCTTACCTGAAGTAATAATAAAAACATTGTAATAAAAAATGACGAAACAGCACGATACCAAACGGCAAGATAATAGCGTTAAATGAAGGTTTACATTATCTCTCAGCTTCCTCATCCACGAAAGAGATCCCCGCTGTTTGAACATCCAAAATACATCCTTAAAATAATAACGTATATCACACTGAAGAAAATAAGCTCCAAAAAGAAGCGTCTGAAGCCCGAAACGACTTCAACTGAATTTTTACATTGTGGCCAAAACCTGATGTTTTTGGCCAATCTGCGAAGACATTGCGGGCGTGGTGATAAAACCCACGCTATTTCCACATGGAACAACCAGTAAAAAAAGCTGGAGCTACGGAAACAAGGGAAAACCACATCCTTCCATTACAGGCAAGTAATATTCAAAGCTAAGACATTGTGAGACTTTACACGGTACATCCACAACGTGAGGCTTCTATTTATTTGTTATTGGTGAATGTCTCGGACCAACGTCTTAATCTTTACGAAGGCTTAATGGTCGAGTATTCAATACATACTCAGGATGCATGTCGAACTGTAACTTCAGAAGACGATAACCATTGACTTCCCCACGCTTGGCGATGCTGCGTTGATATCAACACCGAATAATATCTGTCAGTTGTTTGCAAATTATTTGACGATACGTTATCCTCGCAAGCACAAACTTTGTGGAAAAATATAAAAAATTGTATGACAGAAGACATCTTGCACCGAATTAGACAAATAACCAATCCTAAAACATAGATTATAAGTTAAGCACCAGAGATGTACAAATGAAGCATTGGTCTTGACCGAGGATTTACAAGTTCTTTTATTTCAAATTTACCACTTAATCATTATGGTATGCCATCACCTAATCGTCCAGCCACCTGGACTTAGTCACAATAATTAGGATTTACAACGAGAAAAATCAATATGACCATGAAGTTTAGCAACAATTATCATGAATGAGTGAACCGTTACTGAGCAGCAGTATAAAAATTATTTATGATCGGATTAGTGCTGGCTGTTGCTGCTGAACAAGGCGGTTTTTTCTGATGCACCCGGTGGAACTGGAAGATATTTTAATATCGTTGATTCTGCCAAAAATATTGTGGTCGCAATAAAAATCGCATTAGCAGTGAAAGACCGCCAGGCATTGCGGCTACTTTACTGACGCAGGGCGAACAGCACATCCAATATCCGTTGCCATTGACGTCTATAATAAACCAGATGCAATGTGTAACATCAAAAAGAATAGTGGAATAGCTGCAGTGTTGCGGAAGAGTTCCCATCATAATTTGGGGATGAGGCACAATGGCGTCAAACATTCACTTTGAAGCAATAAGTCATGAATTTATGTAAGATCAAAACAGCAATAATAAACTCTCGGTGGTGCTGCAATCCTTTACTTTGTCCAGACTCCCAAGCAGATTCGTACTGGCGTTATACCCCGCCTCTACTTCGCGGATGATTAACGCATGTCGAAATAATCATATCTTCTTATGGCGAAGCGGTTGAAACACTGATTGACCATAAATATGCGAGCAGTTAATTGCAAAAATGATCCGATCACAGCGCACAAATATTTCCGAACAACTACTACATATTGAGAACGGTAAAAATAGAACTGCAACTAAATACGCCAATGCATTAAAACTACCAGATAATTTTTTGTACTGTTGTTCAGGATAAAAACGGAATCGATCTCAGAGTATTTTCCCGGATATACAGAATAAATTATTTGAATCAAGGAATGGTTTAGAATAACGCTGGAATTTTGGCAGCCAAAAAACGTTGATGTTGATAGGGAAATTATTCCACTAGTTTATCAAAAACAGAACTATGCAAGATTTGAAAAACAGCAATAATAAACCTTCGGTGGTGCTATCTTACTTTTGTCTGGTGACTCCCGCAGACCTTACTGGCTATGCCCTGCCTACTTTCTGGGTCTGACTTGCCAGGGCACTTAAAAGTCTCACTCTCTCTGATATGTTGGGCCATGGTCTGCTACAATACGGTCGCAACAAATCAAATAGGAAAGAAAGTGAACGTCAGGCATTGCGGCTTACTGACTGATGGTGGGCGAAAACAGCATCTCAACATCCGCCGCCACTGGACGTTCAGGTAATAAAACCAGATGCAATATGTAACACTGAAAAGAATAGAATAGCTGCAGTGTTGGAAGAGTTCTATCATAATTTGGGATGAGTACAATGGCACACAAATATTCACTCTGAAGCATTAAAAAACAGCATGAGCCATATATATTATGTTATTATGATATATATACATATACATATATATATACATATACATACATATATGCTATTATTATTATTATTACATTATATATATATATATATATATATATATATATATATATATATAAGTAGCTACATCGATAGAGTACCGTAGTTACTGCCAATCGTGACAAATGAACTGGAAATTAAGTTCACAATCTATTGTTATTAAAATATATGTACCCTATATGACTTATTTTGTATTTGTTATTTTATATCCCTTACCAAAGCAAACAAATGAGTTCATTACCTTGTACAAACTGCAGAGGCCTGGTTGTTTACTCCACAAGCCCTACCTTATGCTTACTCTGCCTCTACTAAGTAAAAACGACGTCTCTGCCTGCCGAAGATCATGGAACTGCAGATATTAGTTTTCCAGATATTCAAATATTAGTTTCTAACTCCTCACGACCAGCCTTTTTTAAATAGGCCCTACACTCCCAAAGAAGTCTGAGTGAGTGAGTGAATGGGGAAAAGCTTATGGCAAGAGCCAAACTTTGTCATACTGCGCCGCAAAGCAATAGTCTGAATCTAAAAACTATAAAAACATATTAGTTTTCAATAAATGCTTTTCATTTACTACCCTTTATTTTTTATAATCTAAGAACGTGTTGCAAACTCCTTAACTCCTGCTATCATGACTATTTAATATTAAACAACGCGAAAACGAACAAGTTTCAAACTGAACCTTAAAACTGGGAATTCTCAAAAATTGTACTGGGTTTCCATATTCCTATATAATCCTTATAGCATTGTCAGCCTTTAGCATATCACAAGATCTATCTCTATGCAAAATCTATTATAAGTTCATCAAATGCTCTTGTTAATATTTTTACTCATAACATGCAGTTTCTAAACCTTCAAAATCGTTGTAGGAGGTCATAGATCTAATGGTCATTCGTAAAGTAACGGGTGGACTCAGCTTGATGTCATCAGCGAGTCTGACCCCAGCACCCCACCGAAGATCGTCCACAGGAGCAAAGTGATGCTCGCGTCATCCGTCACCGATACCATATTTTAATCGAGCAGAGGTCCGTCGCCAAGTGAGGTGCATTGCTACTGTCGTACATCGTCTAGCTACATTGAGGGCTTTCAGTGATGGACCTCGCACCTTGAAGCATGGTCAGGATGACGAGGGAAGTACACTTTGCAGAGCTTCGGCACCCCTCCTAACTACTGCTGAAGCACTAAAGCACCAACGAGAGGAGGCTCTTAAGGCCTCGATAGATTTAACGTGCATCGCTGCCCTACACGGCGCGGTCTTTAGGCACTGGGCCTGAACCCGAGACATGCCAACCATGACCTGATACCCTCACCACCCTGGTACCCCCTGGGCCACAGGTCCAGCTGCCGTGGTGCCTTCCCAGCTGAGTAGAGAAGAGAGAGTGCGACTTTAATATCCCCTCACTGCACTAAATTAAATGAAAATCTTTCTAAGGAATATTTGAAAAAGTATTAGAAGTCGAATATATATATATATATACATATATTATTATTATTATTATTACTAAAATCAATCCAAATGACAAATCTTAAATATCAAGAATTCATTGTATTTATGGGTAAAAATATATAGTTTTTAACTGAGTATGTAGACATTATGTACAAACATCTTTTCTTAGGGAAACGTAAATGCAGAATTTTAGTGGAGCTATTACAAAAATCTTTAGTTTAGGCTGAAGATTTTACGATTGCTACAGGAACCGGTCTCCCGTGAGTTTGCTAAAGTTCCCCCCAGCTGCCCATTGAGTCTCCCTGACCGTCCTCTCTAATTATCTTTCAAGATCGTAAACCTTTAAAGGGGGAAAAGAATCTCAAAAAATACCACCTTACCGGTTCCGGAAAGACATTACTTGAAGGGGAAAAAATCTGTTTGGTTCATTTTTGGTGAGTCCCGGCCTTAGGAAAACTAGGTGGTCCGTTTCTCGAAGCCTCTCTAGTAGGGCGAAAATCCGTGCTGTTCAGTTGAGGTTAACGGTGATACCGTTTGCACCTTTATCAACTAAGTCTGAAATATATCGACGAAACAATACATTTCCTGGGCCTTACATCTAACCACCGACATAGAAATTATAAAAAAAAGGTGTGTTTTTCGCTGTATGGTAGCTGAAGAATGACAAGAAGCCAATCAGAAAACCTTGATATACCACGGCGGAGAGTTTGCGCCAATATCTAATATTTTTTTATCCGCCAATGAACTAAAGCAGGTAAATTCCAACAGAAATTGAATTCAACTGCCTCTGGTCATCTTTTAACGGAGATTATCCTAAAAAGGAGGAGGAATTTTTCTAGTATGTTCACACATCTTTAAATAAAAAATGTCCGTATCTTGTCTGTGTGTGTGGCTTTAACAGGGTAGTTTTCTTCATAAATGCATAATCTTAGTTAACTTGGTCCCCTTATCGCAATTATAAAAGTTATTAAAAACCTAACTACAATAATTATATTTTAATAATATACTCATGTGTCAAAATCCTGAATCTTATAAACCTTTATTTCCTCTTACAATCTCTAATATTGAAGTAGAAATGCGTACATTAACGCTGTGTAAAGCAACGCAGAGATCTTTCACTGAATTATTTGAATCGTCCATACTTGGAAAACTTACAATGGAGATATGCAAAGAAGCCGTGGCGTAAAATATATGCGAATCTCAAAGTTGAAATTTTGTTGTCCGTTATAATTCATACAAACTTATTCATTTCCAGTGAAGCGAAAGTAATTATTTTGAAGAGTGCCTGCAATTCTTTACTTTAATGATTTTAATAATTTTTTTGTAGGTTTGTGTAACTGTATAGTGGTGCAAAAAGATTCATTCTTAAACTCATATTGTAATGAGACGAGGTAAACATTTAAAAGCCAATTTTTATACAAAAAGTGCGGTAAAAGATGGTATATTCTATGTCCAATAAGAAATTAACTTAGTTAAAAATTTAAGAAAGAAATTAATTTACAATAAAAAATAGCCTTTTCGGTAATATCTCAACGCTCTTCACCCACGCAAACATAAGCCTTAAATGGGAAAATATTTGGGGATTCTCTTTTTCATATTAATTAAGCTTCTTTACTAAGCATAATCATGAAAACCCCAAAAATATCGGCTTCTCTTATAACAAAATCCATTTTTTAATTACAGAGCCAGTTTTTAAAATATATACTTAGAAATCTCTTTACAAATATATTTATCAATTAAATTTTAAAAAAATAAATAGAAATGGAAATACACTCATTAAAGTGACTTTTTTTAAGCCATATTTTACGTCTTTTTCAAATCTGATTCCAAATGATTCCAAAAATCCTCTACACTATGAAAAAGGAAAGAAAATTGTTTTTACATTTGAGCCAACATTTGTCTCTTACAGGCTAAAAAAAAAAACATCCCTCCATGATCTCCCATTAAGCAAAATATGTTACCAATTTCCGCATATTTTGATTGAAACCCTTATCATCCAACCCAATCTTAGCGAGAATGGGAATTACTTATTTATTTTTTATTCTTACAGAGAAGAAACTGAAACCCTACTGTTGAAAAAATTATTATCAACTTTTATCTAATTTTGAAGTAAACCTTAAGAAAGAAGAAAAAAGGATAATGAAAAAGAAGCAACCACCTTTAATAGAAAAGATGTTGGAGGCATTAACGAAGATGAGAAATGGGAGATTGAAGTGGAGCATGCAAAACATCGCCAAAGAAAGATGGCGCTGGGATTAGTTAGTGGATTGCGTTAGGTAAAAGCGGTGTCAACAAAACTAATCAACGCACTTTCTTGAAAACAAATTGTGAATTGGAAGCTGAATCAAAATTAATAGTAGTAATGAACGGAATTAAATCAATCGCTTCTTTGTACCAAATTAATTTTAATATACATGTTGTCTCTCCGAAAACTCATACGTTATCGGTTTGGCTATATAAATAAAACTATTCTTTCCTTAGATATGTTACGTAGGAATGAACACCTCTCTATTATGCCTATAAGATTCCTTGTACTGTATGAGAACAATATCATCATCCTGGATTCTTATTTTTAATAGTGATTGTTATACTAAACAGCAACTTGCAGCCAAATAGAAAAGTAATTATAAGAATCAAAGTATTATGACCAACCATCATAGCTTAGAAAAAGTTAAAAGAAAAAAGATTTGACCCACTGATTTTTTTGTGAATAACAATATGCAAATATGTGCTATCGTTTATAAGCAGATTGACTCCGTAATGAGTTCACTGACGCAACCGACTTGAAAAAGACAGAGCACCATCGGCTTGAACCACATCTTCGCAAAAAGATCCCAGCAGTGCTGTAGCGCTCGCATCTAATTTAACGGAAAACTATTGATCTGTAACCCGCAAAGTGCTTACAGGGAACATGCGTAGCAATTAATGAGAGGATAAACCCAACCTTGTGTCAGCAGACTTAACTGATGTTTATCATTAATAGATTTACAAATCAAAATGAATCAGCTTAATCCTAAGAAGCGCTATCGATAATTACTAGTGGGAACAATCTTTTATTGCATGCTGCTGACCTCTCTGCAGCCGCGATATCTGATGGTTTGGAGATGAGCCCACCGCAAGTAAAAAGGGTGGAACCATGTGAAAAGTTGCTCATCTCCCATAATCACAACAAAAAGTTTTCAATGGATCCTGGGTCCACAAATAATATCTAACAAATGAATTGGGCTGATACTCTTGTAAAATGAGGAGCCAGACCAACCTGTCCCATCTCACACTAGAACCTGCTATGCTTGAATTGCTCTGCCAAATGCCTAAAAATAAAAGTGGTTTAAACCTGCTTGAGAATAATAAAAAGATCAGGGCTAATCTTTTCCTTCGTGACAGTGACAGTCCAACACTTGCACCCAATTTGACTTAAGCAGTGTACCCAAAAAGTCCTAATTCTTCTGGAGTGTATGCCTTTGCTATTCGCCCCAAATGCCAGCTGTGAACAGGCGTTCTCCACCTTGTACATCTGGACCGGGTGGTGATATCCATGACAGCCGACACTAGTTTCAGACCATAAGCCAACGGTCCCACCGTTCTGATATGAACCCAACCGGACCAGACAGACATTTAGTAACAACAACAACAAAAAGGTGAATTTTGTGCTCTTAGTAACAAACTCGATCGTAGAACAGGAAAATTTTTGCTTTTTCAGATGTCTTATTCTACTGTAATGCATCAATGAGAGCTTGATATCCGTCCAGAAACAGCATAAAATAAGTCGCAAATCGCTGAATGCCACCAAGGTGGAGGAGGAGTAAGGCGGCGCCGCGTTTTCCTCGGGATGTGCCGAGTCTTATGCTTCCTCTTCTGGGAGGTATCTCTCAAATAGCCGTGCACACTTATCCATCGTGAAGATTGGAAAGCCCTTTTAATACAACGTGTATCGCATTTAATGTCAGTCTATTAACCAAAATGTAAAAGACGATAAGGGCAAAGTTTTCTTTGAATGGTCAAAGAAGCATAAGACAACTCTTGAACGCTCCTAGATCTATGACGAGTCCTAAAAACTGTGGGAAACAATTGACTCAGCAATTTCAAGAACTAGCGCTAAGAACTCTAACATTATCAGTTCAGTCGATTACTCATCGCCTACTGATCGGCGCAAAAGGATATTCATTCGATATTAGGTAAATCGGCGTAATACATTCCTGTGGCAAAACATATGCACCTAGAAGAAATTGAGCTTCGGCATCTAATGAAAATCTATATGTAGTATAAAGGAAATAAATAAATGACAAAAATCCAGAAACAAACATCATCTATTCGCTTTGGGTTACAGCCTGCAAAAAGGTTAAAAATCAGTGGTAGTGGTGCCTTCACCCCAGTAGCTTAGAGTACAAGCCGAAACTATGGCATCGATCTGAACTGGATCACTTGCTGACCTCCCGTAAAGATCCGCCATAGCCCTTGTATCTGCGCAGTTAATTCTTATCCGGGATTATTGCAGTTGCCTTCCCAGCGCGTCCCATAGCGCCTGCATTGGCGAAAGATCTGGTGACCTGCGCCGCTAGACGCCATCCTGAAATATTACTAAGGAGAGTCGCGCATGTGGACGAACACATCCTGTTGATAAATGGCAAATCTTAAGGACTTGATAGGCCAGGCCAATCGGCGTTAAAAATATCGTCCACGCATTCATAGTTTCGTCAAAGTGCCTAAAGGACCACTAAAGATGATCGTGTCCCAAGAAATGTTCCCTCACACTGTCACACCTTGGTGAAATTGCTGTGGTACGCCCTGACAATAAATGCCGGATCGATCGCCAGCCGAGCCCAGACACGCGGTAATACCGCACTGGACTGGAACGTATCCATCATCAAAGATGACACGCCCAGTCTGTCACATCGCTGCCCCGAGGTCGGCAAAAATTGCGCCGAAGTGCCACCTTCCATTGCAATGGATCCTCGCTGATCATTTGTGTTCCTGATCGTTCCATCTCCGCGTATCGGTACATCACCCCCAGATCCATCGTTGCCAACACTTCTGAGCAACTACCATATCGCCCGATCGAGATAAGCGGCTGATACGTCTAGTCGACCAACCTGCCGCTTCTTTGAGGCCTATTATATGGCTCCTATCAAAGTCCCATTAGCTGCTCGTACTGCCGCCGGTTGTGTCTGTGAGGTGCAATCCCAGCCCCGAATATCGTCTATCAAAGCCACCGATCTGCCTTGATAGCCAGGAAGTACCGGCGCCCGTAGCACTCATGCTTTTAACCCTTATTGCGTTAACCAATATGCTACAGCACAGATCGTGAAATTCTATCCTATTATTTGAAATTTAACTCACCAGACATCTCACTCAGACCACACTCCCTGCTGAGCTTCCCGCACCAGGAAATTTGGCCTCTTCCTTGGGTGCATAGCATTCTCTTCTTTGCTGACAGAGGTATTTTTGATCTAACTACGTGCGCCACTTTGTTTCAATTACTATACAATAAGAAAGCTCATAGATACATCCTATAAATCCATGGATTATTTTTTATTATAACTATTAGTGCACAAACGGCTTTGAATTGAAGATATTCTTTTTCCCCTTGTATGTAAGCTGCACATGTTCCAGCATTTTTTATGTTCATGAAATATTTTGCAGAATATTCGAGCACTAAAGCAACAGATCCTTAAACATCATATAAAATAAACTCACTAATATAGATAATTTTACAAAATAATAAGCATTATAGCAAGCGCCATATAGCCTTTGTTTTATCAAATATAAATTGTAAATTATTGACAATGTGCTCAGCTGTTTATATCTTTGAAAAAAGCTCGCCCAAACCATAGAACTTCCTTGTGCAAAAATCTCTTAGGTTTGTTTCACAAAAACACTCTCAATAAACTATTTTACTAAAATTATTTCAACATTTTACAGAATTTTTAAAATTATTCTAATGGCATGGGTTTCTATACAGTACCGTACATCCAAATTTTCCCGCAGGCAACCAAGCGCCCTTTGTGTCATACGAAACGAGAATCCACACCCGCAAAAGGCAAGAAACAGTACAAAGTCAATAACAACAATTGCGCAAAAGTTGTTTTCTCTAAAGAAAACATTTAAAAAAAATATTCTCGTTGAATATCACATGCTAAACAAATCCATCCATGTTGGCTTCCATTATATCTTTGATCCCTGTCTGGAAAGATATTTCCGAACACTCTGACATCTTTACAATCCATATCGAGTGACATGTACCACCTCGATATCCAACAGCAATAATCTCTTTCAGAAAATCTGATTTTTTTAATTTAATCAAACAATAACATATGTAAAATGGATAAAGGCATGATCTTCCTAAAAACAAAACTAGAATAAGTTCGACGCAGTGGTCGCTGAAATTTTCTGAGAATAAATAAATGTCAAAGAAACCTATCAAGTCTTAGGAATATTGTAACCCTTTTCTCAACCAATGTACTCGCCAGTAAATCTAGAATTAGTTGCCTTAAAGTTTCATCATTTATTTAAATCAATGCGGGAAAGGCGTAAACTATAGTCCGAACACTATGTAGCCTTTCGTAGAACGAAATGATGGAAAAAATAAAAAAGCTTAAGCTTCCTTTGATTGAAAAAATAGCTAGCACAACTACAGTGCAAAATCAGGTATAAAAGATTTGATGTTCCTCATCAGTTTTTGATATATCTTTATCTGGCAACTTTCCAAACTGCAGCCCTTACTGTGATGAGTAGTATTTTTGGCCAACCTAGGCAAGTGAAATATGATACCTTAACTCCCTTGATTTATGGAACAATCTTCTGAAGACATATTGATTCCGTTCTGAATAATCAAGGTTGCTCTTCGGCGCCCCTTCAGCCTATCACTTCATTTGTCCAGCCGCCAGAACGTGCATGTAGCAGGTCCAACTGTAGCAAACTGACCCGCTGCATTTCATATCCGAAGCAAGACGACATTGCACTGGGAGGTTGTTTCTTTTACCGGATTTGTCGGTTATTGGCAAGTTTTACCACCGTATTTCAACCCAAATCCAGATGCTCTTGATCTGAATCTTCATGTGTTGTTGTTGTTATCGCTAATGCCATCGGTCAAACAGTGGTCCAACTGCGCCTAATGAAATTACATCTGGCGAAAGGTTGATGTACACCTGTCGTTATCCATAGCTCAATACCCATATAAAGTGACAGAAAAAGGATTTATCTCGCTTCTACTAATCTTCCAATCTATCATTCTCACTATCAATCTTCCAATCCTCCCAAAATTAAAAATAAAATGACTCAGAAATGTATTCTATAAGTGATTTTGTATCCCATTGTAAATACATGTAATACAAAAATGTAACCTAATGCTTCATTATGTTTAATATTTCCAGTAAAATCTTTTTGTCGCTTTAATCAGCAAAAAGTACCGTATATGTTGAAAGAGTGAACATTTAAAAATAGGCCATGAATATCGTGGTGTTACAAAGAAAACATTTACTTAGATGACATACATTGTTTTGCTTGAGACGCCATTAGGAAACCGTTATTTGCAGACAGTGGCGCCTGCCATTTGTTGACTAATGAGGTGTATTCACTTGTGACCATGTGGATAAGTGCATGGTCCCAAACTCCTTGGTAATCCAGCCTCCACAAAAATTATTAAACTTTTGTACTACCCTAGTTACAAGGGAACTGAGGAGGTTAATAAAGAAGTCATCCCAGCAAGTGGAAACTCTACCGCAGTCTTCTGATTGCATCTTGGCTCCCTACTAGAACAAAAATTATCTTCTTTATTTTTTTCTTCCATTGTTGATTGTGAGTCTTCAAGAGAAATACTTCCACCTCTTGACCATTAGCTCCTGCAAAAATGATGTGGTTTCCACCAAAGTTGACTTAGTAATAACGTAGCCCTCCACGATATGGCGCAATTGTGCCAAGCCTTGCATTGATTTTAAGTGCTTACTAATTTTGTAAACCCTGTGAATGGTGCTCGCTGAAAGATTCATTTTCACATATCCTTCAACTGTGGTGATTCGCTGAGCGCCTTCTTTATCTGATCTTTACTGAATCCTTAAAAATACAAACAATCTACGCAGAATCTTAATGATTTTTTCTCTTTCAAACTTATCTTACGTCTGTATCTGATCCACAAGTCATTTACAAAAACAGTAATCCACAATTTACATGCACTCCAATTTCAGCTAAACATTTTATGTTACAAGATTGGGAGTCATTATAATTTGAAACAGAAACATTCTGCCAAATAACCGCAGATATTTAAAGATTAATTCCATAAGACTGTCGGCCTATAGGGAATAGTAGTAAACATGGATCAAATAAATTACTCAACCAAAAAAAGTACTATTTGTATTCCCAAATATAAACCAGCGGTAATCCTTTCTAAAAATAGAAACTGAAAAATCTACGGATGAACCCCGGTGATTAATCTTTTCTAAAAACATCCTCCACACTCCCTGAAGAAGTTATATTGTGTGAACCACTTCTCCAGCCACATTTTTTGATTTATAATAAAAACCTTTCCTTTCTCCTACACAATACATGTTCTTTTCATCCTCAAAGAAAAAAAACACCAAATCCCTTCTAGAATCGGAAAATTATCTCCAAACTTGACTCTTCAATAAATATCCTGATAGGTTTTCAAAATGGAGTTTCTAAAAAGAGATAAAAAAACGAAAAATAGAGGTGGATGATACATCAAACAAGAAGATGAAGATAACTCAATAGGATTATCGCGCAGTCGTCAGCCAGCAATTATCATCAAACCTGAATTCTTTGCACAATGTAAACTCAAGCAGCACTATAAACTAGTATATATAAGTAGGTATTAACTGTAAATCATAAACACTATTACAAGCCACAGATGCATCCATAGATAGTGGAAACTCGTTCTTTAAAAGTGTAGATAGTGGACCCTCTCGTATAGAAAGAAACAGTTATACAAAAAATATCTGAATATTTCTCACAAAATACTGATAATCAACATCTTGTCGACATATTACAGAACTTTTTTTTTTATGTGCGAATGAGGACCCATAAAGTCACTGCACCTTGAGAAAAATACAATCCCAAATCATTGAACGAAACCTTATATAGCTAATTCTCCAAACAAAAACAACAATCATCGAGGCCGCGAAGCAATTTAAACATTAAGTTTCATTGTATAGATGGTGATGTTTCTCAAAAACGCCGCGCGATAATCCATTGTTACTCATCGTAGAATCCGTAATCCAGCATCTTCCCAGATGAATCAGTTCAAAATCGTGTTATCGACACACCCTAATAAACACCCCACAATTTATTTTTAGCACCTTGTAAAGTAAGTGGGGTAAACTAAACATGGCTTCCAGTTTATCAACAAATAAACGCCGCATAAATCCAGATACGTGCCATATTAGTAGCTGGCCTCTCTTTCAAATTCAAACTCCATCTGGAAGTGATATCTCCACTTTCCTAAGAAAATGCCGGCAATTTGTCTGAAAGCTGGATCCCCGTAAGAGTATTTATCCGCAGTGTAGAATCCAGATTCTTCCGTCCATACTCAAAATCTATCAAATTATTATGTCGCCAATGTCATTGACATAGTTTCGCCATCAATCAAATGCGTGGTGCCAACACGCTGAGCTGAAGTTTACCTGAACGCATTGTCAGTTAATGAACAGAGAGTCCTTTAAGTGTGCATATGTAATTTGATAGAAAATATTACAATGGCGCCAATGCCGTTGAAATATGTATACCGCATAAAAGATCACACAAAAATAAAATCAGCCAAACCTGTACAAAAACAGTTCCATCATACCCTGGATGTGCTGCAAGACAGCATTAATCCCAAAAGACACAACTAGCCTGCAGAACAGTAAGGCAGATGCACTCCTTAACGTTTGTGTCTCCACCTGTCACAGAAATGAAGCAAGCAATAGCCATAGTGCAAACACATACGAGATTCCTTTAGATCAATATCTTCTGCGCAGAGTAACGAAAGTGTTCGGCTTGCGTTTTAACGAGCAAACTGTTATGTGGGTCACTTTTGAATATGTTGATGCGCCGCCGAGGTGACGACATTGAAAAAACTTCATTCTCCAAATGGTGGTGCATCACCATATTAGGTGCAGCTGGTATGCGATTACCTCGATGCAGAACATTTCCTCGACGATGCATTTGATAAGTCGCGGACTACAACATGCCAACATTCACCCAACAAACCCAGAAGTCCTGTCTTAGCGTCTTGTACTTCCGTAAGTACTGCTTCCATCTGTTGATTTTAGTGGAGCTGAAACAGCTGCATCAAGACGAGCATCGATGGATTTAGGATTCAGATACCACAACACGCTGGAGGAAAAAAGGAATTGCCAGCCCAATGCGTCTCGTGACTAATAGTTCACATAGAGCAATCTGTGATTGCATCTAATAAATCTTAAAATAATCCCATAATAAAATATTATATAAAGCGCAATATGAGATATCTTGCATTCTTTTGAATTTATAATACATTGTAACTGTCATACGCTTCTTTATGAATCAACGCTGTTTACGTACTGAATTCTTCAATCGCTATGGAGAATTCTTTTTGTTTTGTTTGTACTTCAGGATTTTTCCCAGATGTCGCTCCAAAATAAATATAAACAGAGTAGAGCTTTGTGTCTTCTTAAGCACACACTCCAGTTTTGTCTATTTCAATAATCCACCCCACCACACAAATATAAGGATTAGCTGGTGTTGTTTCTTCGAAATATCGAAGAAAATAGTCATATATATTACTAAAAACTTCGTCGTCTCCAATATATAATATAACTTCTTTACAGAAAAAATCACATCTGTGCTATTAAAAATATAACTCAGATGTTTATTAAACCTTATAAGTAGTTTAAAAGCATATTTTAGTATATTAAGAATAAATTCACTCACTCCCTCTGGTTCTGTTTTGATCTCTTATTTTGGTGCGATCATGATAGCTATGGTCATGGTCGCGAATTCGCACCAGCGTGCTCGTGTCGCAGGCTCAAACCTGCAAACTCATCAAAGGACCCGCGCAACGGTTTAGATAAAGCCATGCACTTTAACCATTGAGGCCGAAGACCTTGGTCGGGTGTGATGAAAGTCAGCAACGAGGTTGATACGGTAAAATGCTATCCCTCGTCACTTCATCCCTATTCAACTTATAAAATTAATAAAGATGTAACAGAATTTTTGTTGCGTAATATCCTTGCCATTACTAGTACACCTTCTTAAATTAAAGAAGACCTGATGTGCCAAGACTTAGCAACCCTTTCTTCCTCCTAAGGAACATGGAACTCAGCTTCCAGTTCCATCTTTGATAGCCTCTTTATTATGCTGAATAAATCCATTTCCTGATAATACTGATAGTTTTTTCCTTATCGGCAACGATTTGACCCTTAAAGATTTAATTTCAAAATGATCCTCAGCGTAAACCTGAAAAAATCTTTGGGGAAGAGATCACCTACATATTAAACATATCGGAAAGTCCTTAACCATTATATCCTGCCCTAATCGAGGTGGCTGAAGGTCCATTTCCAGTGGTGACTTGACAAAAACATTTTGAATGTAAACACAGACCAAATGATTTCCTAATTTAAAATGTAATAATTTCTTTAGTCCTTTTTACAAAGATACTAAACTTCTTCCAAGAATATTTTTTTTTTTTAAAGTGCTAAAATAATGGTGCGAGATTTAATTTTCACCTTAAAATATCCACCACAAATTTCAATGAGCATTATTAAAGCCTTATATTTAAAGAAAAGTGTTTAGGCAACTTTGTATATCCTTTAATAGCGAGACTATTTTTCCCTTCTCCTTGAAGCCTGAATAAACTGGGATTAGAAAATCAGCTTCCCATCCTTATCCCTACAAAGTGAACAACTAGCTGTAAAAAGTGTTTAAAAATTCTTAATATGGAAAGATGTCGATGCACAACCAATATCACGAGAAACGAGTAATTTAGCAAACTCCGTAACATCTTCGCCGCAAAGATGTTGATTTCCAGGGGCTATGGATTTATGTTGGCTTAGTGGCGAGTAAATAAAACAATCGCCAAAAAGAGCCAAGCCCTGGATTAATAGACTAAAGACTAATGTGGCTGGTCATTGATTGTAGATTACAGCATTCCTTTCCTACTGCTTGCAATAACCAAAGAGTCGAACCCAAAGGGAAGCAATCTCGTAATCATCGGGAACATTTTGTTATTAACTAATAATAATTTTTCTGTTGCTTGTTGAATAAAATCAAATGAGTTTATTCAATAGCTGCTAATATCAAAACAAAAAAATGAATCCAAATTTTAAACTCCAGTCAATGAAAATCCTTTATCTATACTTTTATTGTAAAACAAATACTATTAACATAAAACAGTATACATTATATTGCAGAAACTGCTAATCATTAAGGACAAAAATAGGAAAGGATTCTCTCCATTTTCTTTCTATATATGGTGTTGAAGCATTTTTTTTGTTTGTTACTATTTATCTGTTCTCACGAATTCCAACTTTTTGTAATGTAAAATAGTATAAAAAAAAACAAAGTTGAAATCACATTCTTAGAAATTACAGCTTCATCCCAAGTGGGATCGAGTGAGTGAATGAGGTAGCGAACATTAACGCCCATTCAGCCGCCACGGAGGTTTCGGCGACCGACTACGTAATTCTTGAACCATGCAATGTAGCACTGGATGACAACTTGTTTCAGCACTTCCTAATCACTCGTTACCCTACACCAATGGGAGAACGTTTGAGGTCTGACAGACGTAATCGGCATTGATCCCCCACGCGTGGTTTTCTAGTGAGAACGTGCCAGAAAACTTTGATAAAGCCAGCCACGATCCGATACCTGCGCTGACCACCGGCTATCACGGCCACCGGAACTAGAACAACTTTGATTGCCGTCAGGTGGATCGAATACTACTCAGACGTTTGGATTAGGTAAACATAACTGCCATCCATTGCGCTTCCAGGGATAAAACCATGAACGATTTTCTCGCATAACCTGTTGACAAAACTTTGGTTTAGTGAATATTTATTCACTTTTTGCACCTTATTAATGAATTAGCATTTGAAAAAACTGTATTGTAATCAAATGCCATCCGTACAAAGCCTTAAAAACTGTGGATTTGAACTCGAAACCTTGATAACAGAAAGTATTTATTAATGATTAAAAATTTTAAATGCACCTATGGGGCCAAAATCAAAGTGCATCATATATATAGGAGAGAGAGTGAGAAACTAGTGCAGTAGGAACTGAAAGTTTTAGGAGACTGCCATCATTTCAAAGGTGACCTGAAAATATCGTTGTTAATATTCCTCTTTATGTAACATAGAAGTATTTATAAGCATTTAATCATTATTAGCAAAAAATCAGTAGAATGGAAATTTTAAAAGCATTGTTCGCAAGGAATTGATTACTGAAATGTTTCAATCAAGCAAATGAACAAAATCCTCTATGAGATAAGGGCCTTCATTGAAATTCATCATAATAAACATATCAAAGAAACAATATTATGAACTCCTAACCTAGAATGTGAAACTAAATAATACACTGAAAACTTGCTTAAGTGTATGTTAAGTTTTGTAACTAAATGTGTATATTTTTCCCTTAAACTAACTATAATTTTTTTTTCCTTCTGCAGAATCCTTTTTTTTTTTTCAAGAAAAAATGAAAAGAATGAAAATTTAATCTTATTTTTACATTTAGACTAGTGAATTAATTTTAAACAATCCTTATTTCAATCAATATTTCAGTTTAGTATATGTGTTACTCTAAAATATCAAATTAAATATCTAAGAATCCAATTATCTCAATAAATGCAGCTATTTTAATTATATCGACAAATTGTTTCAAGAGGTGTAACTAAAAATTTCAGTAGTTAAAACCAGAATTGCGCCGATCCATATCCACATTCCTCACTGTCACGTGGTTTGTGCATGGAACCTCCCTTTATGCTAATTTGGAGTGTGTTCATGTTTAGTAATGGTCATTACTTAATCGTACGTCTTAGAAACAGACTGTGCCCTGCATTTAGCACCTACATGCACTTTACTTAAGATATATGTGTCTGTCATTTCAAGGGAACGTAAATGTTTCCCAAAGAATTTACCCATGCCTAGCTACTGTTGTTTCATCAAACATCCCACCTTGAATCTCTGTTTAGATTTAATCAATTTACTCTGTAAATTTTAATTCAAAAGGAGGAAATGGTTGATAATATTCCTAAGTAATTGTGAATCCGTGTATAACGCACTTTAATACAAAAATTAAGGTTGAAATTGTTCTTGCCGTTATACGTTGGGTATAAAAACGAGGAACCAAATGCGAGGAAAGCTCTGATAAACTCTGATTACTCACGAGACGTGGTAAAGGCATTAATAATCCATCAGGAATATATAAGTAACTTACCTGAAAAGAAAAAGAAAATACAATTAATTTGAATGCCATAATATATAAAATCAAACATAACATAATCACATTTTAAAACGAAAACGAAAACAACTTTTGCCACGCTAAAATTAGTTAAGAAATACAATTTAGTCACAAAAGTAAGTATGCAGAGTGTATGTGATGATGTCCTATGAAAAAAACAGGCCTAAAATATTAAAGTGTTTTCAAATTAACAATTTGTTTCTTGATTTACAGCAAAATCGATTCAATTACAAATGAAAAACATTTAAAAAATACAAACATGTAATTAAAAAGAGGAGTTTAACTTAAAATAGGACATTTGCACCTACACCATAAAAGTAAGTGTGCATGCAATAAAGCAAAAGACATTAATATTGGAAAATTTTACACTTCAAAAATTAGTAATCTTGCTGGATAGCCCTATTTATGCAATAGCCTCCTAACTTAGATGGCACTGGATTTTATTAAATTCTTGAGTAACAGAAAATAGCATTTTCTGCCACTCCTCCAAAAGGGCTTATTTTGACTATTCTTAGTTTTTGATCTCGCTTAATTTGGCGGTCGAGATAATCCCAGAAGTGTTCAATGGGATTAAGATCAGTGACTGCGGTGGGTTTTTACCCGTCGTCGCCATATATCAGTCATCTCTTAACAACTGAGCAGTATACGCTTGGATCAGCCATCTGTTGGAGTGATTGATCCATCAGAGTCCCACTGTATTAATTTTCAGTTTAGATTATTCTCAAAATATTTTAAATAGCTATACGGATTCAGCCAGTCCTGGTCGATTATATAACTAAATTTACTACTCCAAGTTGCTGCCATGCAACCCCAAATAATAACAATCGAACTAGCTACCGTGTTTTGGCAGTTCTCCTCATGTCTCCTTGGCCCTGAGCCGCAGTGTGCACTTTGCTTTCCAAACCCTTTGGGTGTCCATCTGACCCGTGGATGTTGAGTTTATTTCAACTGAAAATCAGCTCTGGAATCTAAAATTTCGTCCCGCCACGAAAACTATTCTCTGTTTTATGATTCACTTGCCAACAAACGGTTTTCGCATATTCTTTCGACCATGGTATCCGCCTTCCTTAAACACACAGCGAATTGTTTCAGGATTGCATGATTTTGAAAAATTGTTTTCAAATCAGCCGTCAATTCTGGTGCGCTAATCTTTGATTTTTTCACATTTCCAACAATAATCTGCCTTTCCTCGATTCCATGAAAATAAGCGGTCGTCCTTGTTCTTGGCTTTGCTATATTTCCCAGCCTGAAACTTTCAATGATTTCTTTTGCACTGTTGCAGACTTTTGCCTATGATTTCTAATGATCGTCTTGACTGTTTTTGTTTATAGCCTTTATTATTGCATCCTTTAGATCTTCCGATAATTCCACGGAGGCATTGGTGAACTGTTGATGTATTTAAAGCTCAAACTTACAAGCTTTGTAGCAGAACTCAAAACGTATCACTGAAAATCGAAAATCGCAATGATAAGTTTTATCTAACTTATTTGAAAAGACAAAAATTCAGAGTGCATACATATTTAGATTTCCAAATTTCCTTACTTCACAGAAGTTGTAATAAAATCACTTGCCATTACATTTGGGTACGGGCTTTTTCAAAATTTTTTGGAGACAGTTACAGTAAAAATAACTTAGATGTTTATATTTAGATTATATTATTGCTTGATTCTAAAGCAAAAGTCATTTGACCAGCCATTATTTTACAATCTTTAAAAATTAGGAATCTTTGAAGCCTTTTTCAAACCTTATAAAATACCCAATCTTTAAAACTTTTAGTAGATTTTCAGCTATTTATGATTCTTAGGATTAAGTTACAAACAATACGCTTATATGGATTTGAAAAAATCTATTCCTTGTTGATTTTTAACAATTATTTTTCAGAAAAACCTGAAAAAACACGAAATTCCTTTAAAATATCAACTTTTTACATTTTTAGAAATACTCCCCAAAAAATAATACTCTTTCTTATATTTATTGAGAACTAGAGCTTTTTCAATGTGCCATGAGCTGCCATTACACTTACTTTTTTGAGCAAAGTGTGTATATTCAAACATCTTGGAACAGACACACATTATATAATAATACCATAAAATCCGGTGTATGAACGCCAGCTTTAGTACAAAATGATCGAAATATTTGTCCTGTTTTATGTCGATGAGTATCAAAACGATAGCTTTAAAAATCTTTAAAAAAGATGACAGAAAAATCAGGCCTACATACAGTGGGCCACAAAAGTATTCGTATTAATCGCACTTTCAGTAAAATCTAATATTTTCTGACAAGTAAAAAATTAATATATCGGAATTGTGAATTTCTTTTTTATCGATTTTTACAACTTGTTCCAATGAATGACACAGCCACACACATGGTATATGTTATGATGTCATTCCATTAAGAAAGGATATATATATATATATATTTATGGAGTATACATATAATAAATATTTTAAAAAATAGTACAATTATTATTTTTAATAATTAATAATCAAAGAGCTATCAAAAATACGCCAATAAAAAAGCCTCGCCAGTACACTTAATAAAAAAAACTCAAGAACCCTAAACATTGTAATATTACTTTTCAATTGGCCCTAGTAGAAGGTCTTTTAGAGTCCACAACATACTACAACTTTCAAACGTCTTGTATAGATTAAACTGCTTTGAAAATTTTTGCATCAGATTTTCCCATGCTTCCTGGATCATTATTGATTTAGTTCCCATTATGTGTTTTACATGCTTCTAAAACCGCAACCTTCACTAATATGTGTTATACCCGCGCCAACAAAAACGACTGAGGTGCTCAACCCTGCGGGCCATAGCCAACCAGCGGCGCTACTGAGAAACAGGTGTTTCCGGACTAAAATATTATTCTTTAAAAACCAGTCGTCTCCAACATCCCACCTTTGGGGCGGATAATCTGTAAAGCCGTGCAGCTAAGCTTTTAGCCTTCCTGATATCGAATAATAATCCTAAATATACATGACCAAAACAACAGATATCAGCAATTCCACATCTCACAGTCCCTCCTGTATATCACGGTGGCAAAAGAGTATTGCTAATGCAAACTAAAAAATAAAAAACTGTAAATGGAAAAATATAGGCCTTCCATGCTATAAGCCCGGATCTCTACAGAAGCTTCAATGGCTCAGCATTCGACATTCCTTTAAAACAAGTCTGAAACCGGCTCTGATATAACCTTCTCCCTCTGCCAGCCTTGTACCCCAGCTTAAAACAAAACCTTTTCGCTGTACGTGCCGAGAAAAGACTATACCTAATTATATTTACGTTCAAATGTGGAGGATCAAGCCGTATGAGGAAAGACGCTACATTTGACCATACACCTTAATCTACCGACGCAAGCCTCCTTAGCCAAAGCAAAAACTGGTAAGGCATAACTCTTAAAAATCTCAAACGCTCACAATTTTGTAAAAGCAGAAAACCATTTAAATCTCCACTCCAATAAAATCATCAAACATAAAGCCTTAATCACCACTTCGTTGTTGTTACTGATTCCACCTGTTTGGACCCGCAGCCAATCAAGGTCAAGACCGTGGCTGATGCAAGCCAGCCCGCGCTAGCAGTAGCTGGCCTCCCATGCAGCAAGGACAGTATGTTTTGGCCTTGGTCCCAATCCCACCTTGAGAGAGAACAACACCCTGGAGGCCAGGTGGCCTCTCCACCCTTCCTTCCAGTAACTCCTATTGATAAAATCGTGGTTCGACTAAATACTAGATGGTCAGTCAAAACATTTTGACCCCATGGAACAAAAACTATGAACTCAAAAACAATTCAGCAGAATCACTCAATATAATTCTTATGTAAATTACACTTATAAAAATCAGGGATATGTAGCTGGACACAAAAACGTAATTAAAGTGACAAACAAATATTAATCATAACCAAATTATAAATGCTTTATTAATAAATTATAACGAAATTAACAAAATCAAAAACAAAACAGCAAAAAATGAAGGTTTAATACATCAAACTATTAGCATCATAAATTCCCAACAGATGGATATTTCGTTTAATTGGAACAAGCATTACATATTTGATCCCATGTTGAGTTATCACAGACGGAGAACAGCATTTATTTCAATCTGAGACCGGTACTGTGTTTTGATAGCTGTAACATATGAAAAGGCCTTTCACACCTCAACAAGTTGTGGAGAATTGAACTGTGGTAACTTTCATCGCTGTTCACTAAGAAAAGGCTATTCACTTTTATGAACCTATTTTATGCCAAAACTGAAATCTTGATAAGAACGAATGAAGTTTAAATCTCAGAGTTTCGTCGGATGATAGGTTTTGATGAGACTTTCTTTCTTTTAGATGCAGCTTAAATTATTAACCAGAATTCCGCTGCCTATTAGATCCATTATCCCACATATAAGAAAAGCAGCTACCGCAGCACGACCTTATTTACCGTGGCGTTATTCTATGAGGTAAAGCGCTTTTATAACCCCTTTCACGTATTGTTAAGTGAATTGAATTAGATTTCAATGCATCTTGTAAAAAGATAACTTAACGTATCAGGGAAGTATATTCCGCACATTTTTCCTGAGGACCAGCCAAAATTTTCTCTGCTGAAACCACCACTTGCGACCCGACCAGAGTACCCCATGCCGCAAAGGCACTCCATACATTCATAAATATCCATGCTTTTACGGAATTCGCGCGAACTCCAGATTCTGCCATATACAGCAGTCAGAGAGTCACTACGAATATCCTTTCGTATGGCTGATAATCACTACCTCTATACGTGACTCCAGTATCAGTTATATTTACATTAAGTTTCAGATAACTTAATATATACTAAAACTCATTACGTAATAAAACTTATGACAATAAAAGCAACAATTTGGGCTGTTGTTACACGTCAGAAAATCACCTTGAAAGTTATATGCTTGAACTTCAACAATATCAGAAAATGTACATACAATTAATATTCAAAACCAATATTTTCCATTTTAAAGATTATAATGGAAAAGCAATCACCTTAACTCACGGTGGATTTATATCTTCCAAGAATTAAACTCTTTAATATTTAATGGTCGATGTATTGAAAATAATGAATTGCTAACTGTTTCTAAATAAGAGAATTTATAGAATGTAATATATTTCCTTAAACTCCTTTAAAACCCGGGTACGGCCTTGCACCATTTTGTAGGTGTTATATTAAGGAAAGCATTATTGAAAATAATAATCTAAGTTAAACTTTGAACGAAAATAAATAAACAGAAACCAGCCAGTTTGTAATTTAAAAACCCGCTACGGATATTATCAATATTAGATATCTGCAAAACAATTTTTAAAACGCCATTTGTATTCCATCAAAGTAACAGATCCAGTAATACGCAGCCAAAATTTTGATATAAATGCCTCAGAAATAACTTGCTAAACTATTTTATTTGGTTAATGCAGTCAACAGCTTTTGCATCAAGTATTTCAGTTATGCTGTGTACTGATTGTAATTAGTAATGTTGACCTTGTAATACTCTTTATAGCCAAGCAATACTTTCTTTTTAATAGCCAAAAAGGCAGAGGATTAAGCACATGCAAGATAACGTTATTAAAAACAAATCTTGAAAAGGCAATTGTTGTGGAATCATGTTGGTGACTAGAAACCAATATTTAATTTCAGTGTCGTATAATCATTAACGGAATTAAATGGTACTTACGTGTTATCGCAAAATCGCCAACCTATTAACAACTCGCCAAGTTGGCAACTTAGAATTACTATGTGTCATATAGTGACAGTGAATAGGCAACCGTAGGTTGTTTGCCTCCGCTATAGTGTCGCCGTTAGTGGGTCGCGATAATACGCAGGTACCGAAAGTTGTTGCACTTCATGTAAATAGTAAATATATCATATCTTATATACATGAATGAGATAGGAGTGTATGTATTAAAATCACACTATAAACTGGTAAGACGATCTCTATTGGCGATTGGACCTCGTAACTTTACCTGCAGTCAAGTGATCAATATGACATCCAAGCCTTGCCACACTACTCTCCTCACTCCACATCGTAGCAACGTGAGGATTCAGTCATAACAAATTAATGCGAATCACCTCCTCTACACGGTGGGTCTTCAGTGAAATTAGGGCCTCGACATCACGGCACACTAACTACGAGTCTGTCAGTTCGAATCCATTAGCCACCACGTTCAATTTCATGCATACAGAAGAAGACATGCAAGAAATAGCCTGCCATCTCTCTTTACAAACCCAAATAATAAATAATAAATACTTCCTCGCACCTTAATCGTTTTGCTCACACCTTTATGGAGGAATCCCACGAAAACATCCTCAAATCGTAAATATTATCCATAATAAAATATCTCTTTACGCATAAAACGATGTTAGTATTGTAAC